>OZ025289.1:371640127-371652627 GCA_964019185.1 Maratus speculifer | reverse complement strand
TTCAGTGAATTAGTTCTTAAAATATGATTATTGCTAAAATAACGTAAATCATGCAAAATGCAGCATAACAGCGCCACTTGTTGGATGATTTACACCGAAACCTAATTTGCAACAACTTATGTCAACATCTAATTGAATCTGAAGTTAAATGAAAATCCGTGCATTAGTTCTTGAGATAGGGCTTTGGCGAAAATCGAGAAAAATGCAGCATAGCAGTGCAACCAATTGGGCGATTCTCACGAAAATGTAAACAACACCAAGTCATATTAAGGAATAACTGAATCTAAATTTTATGAAAATCCATGCATTATTTCTAGTAATAGAGCTATTGTGGAAATCGTAAAAATGCAGTATTATAGCAGCGCTATCTATTATAGCAGCGCTATCTACCGATTTATACGAAAAGGTAGAAAATGTTAATTCATGTCAAGGTCTAGCTGAATCTGAATTTTGATGAAAATCCGTGCATTAGTTTTCGAGATTGAGCTATTGCGGAAATCGTGGAAAATGTTGCATAGAAGCGCCACCTGTTGAGTGATTTACAATGAGATGTAGAAAATGTCAATTCCTGTCATGGATTAACTGAATCTGAAGCTTAATGAAAATCCGTGCATTAGTTCTTGTGATAGAGCTATTGTTGAAATCGTAAAAAATACTGCATAGCAGTGCCACCTGTTGAGCGATTTTTACCAAAAAGTCAGTTAACAATCAGCATCAATTTATAACAGGGACTAACTGAATATGAATTTTTATTAAATTCCGCGCATTAATTCTTGAGATAGAGAACCCACAAAATTTTTGTCAGATACAGACAGATGAATCACAGACTCACAGACAGATATTTTGTAAAATATATTTTTTGGTGTCTTTTATCCCTAAAACATGTAAATCTGTCGAAAACTGAAAGTCGAAAATTTTTACGAATCCAATACTTTCTTTTCGTAAAGATAGAAGATAGTAAAAATAACAATTTCACTCATTAACATAATAGCATAGTTAATTTATATCGTTTGTTATAAATATACTTCACCTAAAAAATATACATGATGATGAATAATATAAACTTACAAAGATTAAGAATTTCAATATTTTAATGCAAACTAGTTCTAAGCAGTTAACTATAGCAATCCTTTTAATTTTAAATGTTTGTCACCGTTTCTAAGTTACCCTAGAGATAAACGATTCATCTCGTTATATTTGTATCCCCATCGTTAATGAATCAAACAACAGTGACAGACCTAATCTACTGAATAATTTCGAATTCTATAATTAAGTCTAATATGCTAATTTTAATTTATGTGTCATACATTTCATTTAACAAGAATTTCTTAAAAATTTAGTGATATGTACCTTAAAGATAAACGAAAATCTTCAAGCACATTAATATTTTTCTTATTAGTTATGTATAATGTTAAATAAATTAGATTTATAATTAATATAAATAATAGTCATAACTGAATGATTCATATGTGAGTTATTATAATAATAAATTATTTAAAATAATCGATTAGAAATGCCGCTGATGTTATTTTTAAAAATTTAATCCGCGTTAGTTTTATTTTTTTCACAACCGTCAAACATTTTTCTGACTTTACCTTCATTTTTTCGAATTTGAATAGATATTTTAAAATATTTACATATTAGAAAATGCGTTTTAACGATACCCCTTCTGGAGGAATTTGAAGCAAGATTTCAAGATTGCAGAGATAGGTAAGTTGTCCCAGTTCTTTAAATCGAATTTTAAAGTTTCTCCAGCTGCAGAATGGACTGATGTAGCGACAAAATTATCCACTATTTAAAAAAAAAAAAACTTTTTATTTCAAATACTTGATTTTCAAAACGATATTTCCTTGTAAGTGTATAAAACTGCAACTCATTTAAATATACTTCAAGCACAAACTAGTGGAATATGTCAATCCCAAAAATTTCTTCTGTTTCAACAATGTTAATACTTCGAAATTCGCTGTCAAAGTGCCAAAAATAAATGGCAATCTATGCTCAAATAAATCATGTGAATTCTAAAAGATATTGGATCATTGAATTTTGTGCATACTAAAAAGAGATATAAGGGTCGTATCTATAAAAAAAAAAAAAAAAAAAAAAAAAAAGGAATATTGAATTTTGGATCCATTTTTTAAGATGATTGGAACAAAACTTTATACCCCAAAGATCATCTAAGGACACCTGTCGCGCTATATACACCCACGTCTGATAAAGATCTATTTACATTAAGTGTAACATAATATGAACTTTGATTAAATTCCGTGCAAATGTGTTTAAGATATATCTATCGTGAAAATCGTGAAAATGCAGTATAAGGGTGCCACCTGTTATATGATTTTCACGAAAACCCAATCAGCACCAATTTTCGTCAAGTTCCATCAGAATATGCAGCTTGATGAATTTTTGTGCATTAGTTCTTATGAGATGAGTATAATTAAAATCGTATAAATTCTGAAAAATGCTGCATATCAGTGTTATTTGTTGGGAGATTCACACCAAAACATAATAAACAATAATTTGTATCTATGTTTAACTGAATCGGATTGCGCGATTTACACCAAAACATACTCTGTTAAAAATTTGCAGCAAACTCCTCTCCTGTCATTCGACCGTTAAAAAAGTGGTTGCATAGCAGTAATTTAATTATATTCTGACCATAAAATGGGCAAGAATATGGTTAGTGTAAAAATTATAGTTGTGTAATCGTTTTAGATAAAAACGGTCGAATGACTTACGGTGGTCCGACGACTGCAAATTTTTAACAGTGTAGTAAAAAATAGCGTATGTCAACGTCTGAATTTGAAGTTTGTTGAAAATACATGCAGTGCTCGAAGCCTTCCTAAAATTTTCACACTTTGCTGCCAGTATTTTAAATCAAAAATCTTCGTGACAGATTTCTTTAACATCTACAATGAAAATAATTCTACAATAATCATTTTTGTTCGAAATTTGTGGTAAGAAAGGGTGAAATTTTAACAAAGCTGCGAGATCTGAGCATGCATTAGTTCTTGAGATAAAGCTATTACAAAAATCGTGAAAAATTCTGCATATCAGCCGCGATGTACGTATTGTGCGATTTACACCAAAAATTAATCAGTACCAATTTATACTGGGGACTAACTGGATCTGAAGTTTGGTGAAAATTTGAGTTCTTGAGATAGAGCTATTTTTGGAAATAATGAAAAATAGCATACCAATGTTGGATGATTGTTGGATGATTTACACCAAAACGTGATCAACACCAAATCACATCAAGTTATAAATCAGTCTGAAGTTCGATAAAAAATCATGCATTAGTTTTTTAGGTATAGCAATTTCGGAAATCATAAATGATGCATCATAGAAGCGCCACCTATTAGGCGACTTACACCAAAAATTAATCAGCACTAATTTATATTAGGAACTAAGTGAATTTAAAGCTCTGTAAAAATCCGTGCATTAGTTCTTGAGGTATAGCTATTCCGGGAGTCGTGAAAAATGTAGCACAGCAAATCCACAAGTTGGGGAATTTACTCGAAAAATTAATCAGCACTAAGTTATTCTAAAAAATTATTAAGCTGCGAGCATTAGTTTTTGAGACCGCACACAAAATTTTTGTCACATCATATAGTCAGATAGACTGTCTCACAGACAGACATTTAAGCATGTTTTTCGAGATCTCTGACTTTTAATACGAGTAAATCTATCGAACACCGAAATTTGAAAATTTTCACAAATCCATCGAAGAAATAAAAACATGTTACTATCTAAAAAAACAATGCATTTGCAGTTAAAAAAAAAAAAAAAAAAAAAAAAAAAAAAATTGAGAAAAAATGGCTGACTGGTTTTTGAATCTGTATTCATTTTGGATGATCACGTGATATACGCTTTTAAATTATAGATGTGCTTGCTCACATAATACATTTTGGAAAAAAATATTTGCGTTCCACAATATATATATATATATATACATGCACAAGGCGATTATAAAAAAAACTATCCCGACATTTGGGCCCTTAACTATCATACCATTCACAGAAGCTGAGTGAAATTTTGGCAAAAAGTATTTTGAGGTATGCGCTCAAGAATGATATGGAAAACAACAGTGTCACTTAAACAGTTACGGTTACAATGAAAAAAAATCGAAAAAATCAAAGGGCAACACCCAGTTTTTTGTATTGGAATGTGATCTCCATTGTGAAAAACCCTATATAGCGTTGGAACGGCAACTGTAGCATGAAAATAAGCGACGGTAGATAGACTAAAAGTGAAGACAACCGATAAGGACAAAGAACTAGCATAAAATAAAGCATTTTATTGTGTTTCAGAAATTTTTCACATGACCTCCTTCACACACGATGAGACTTTGCATGCGGCAGATGGTGGATAGAACTACAATATTTACCATGGAAATAGGAATCTCTTGAATCGCAGTTCTGATAGCATCTTTCAAATCAGATGCTGTTAGAGGACGAAACTGATACACTTTGGACACACCTCACAGCCAAAAATCCATTGGTGTCAGATCAGGAGACATTGGTGGCCACGGAAACGGGAAATGACGGGAGATAACTCTGTCACCAAATTCTTGACTTAAGACACGTTTGACAGAAGACTTGACATGTGGAGAGCGCCATCTTGCATCCACACAACTTCAGATATAGCATTTTGCCGTTGCAATGTGGGAATCGCGTAACGCGTTAACATGCCTAGATAGCGATCACTCGTTATTGTACACGTTAGCAGATTACCGGCTATAAACTTTTCAAAAAAGTAAGGGCCAATGATGAACGTAATCGTTATACCACACCACACGGTCACCTTTTCCTCGTGTAATGGACGCGCAAGCGCATCATGTGGATCATTCTCTGCCCAGTACATACAATTTTTGAATTCACGTTACCAGTTACCGAAAAATGTGCCTCATCTGTCCACAGAATGCGCAAAGGTCAGCTGCTATCTTCATCGTACCGGATAAGGAATTGATTTGCAAAATCCAGCCGTAATTGATAGTCTCCTGCTTCCAACATCTGGACACGCTGGAATCGATACGGAAACATGTTTAAAACAGAGCGCAGAATCTTGCGTACAGTTGAATTTGGCATATTCAGAACACGTGAAACACCACTTGCAGTTGCGGGACGAACTGTGCTTATCGTTTGATGAGCTTCCGAAACAGTTTCCACAGGAATGGAAGGTCGTCCAGACCGAGGTCGATCGCATGTGCAACCAGTTTCTTCAAATTTATTATGCTATAATCCATGGTTGCGGCAGTAAACACGCAATGTCCCTGCGGCATTTTGTCCATTCAGGTAATAAATCTTTACGATTTCCCCACGTTCTTTCCCTGAAAGCGGCATCTTGTTCGGAATGGCAGAAGACAACATATGCGGCTCGCATTTCGCAGTGCCTTTTCTTTCACCTAGCGCGACGACGTCAGGCATGACTGTGTCTTACGCAGAACCTGAAATTTGCGTTTCTTGGTTTCTTCTTCTCATTTTGTGGAGAACTAATCAGGCTGGGATATCAGCCGAAGAAATGGTGTGACGTGGGACATAAATGAAACGAACATTAATGCTCCTGTGAACGGCAAAGTCCTTTTTACATTTACCTTGCCTAGCTCTGGTGATTTTTATGCTACAGTTGCCATTCCAACGCTATTTATGGTTTTTCACAATGGAGATCACATTCCAATACAAAAAACTAGGTGTTGCCATTTGATTTTTTCAAAATTTTTTCACTGCAACCGTAACTGTTGTTTTCCATATCATTCTTGAGTGCATACCTCGAAATACCTTTTGCCAAAATTTCATTCAATTTCTGTGAATGGTATGATAGTTAGGGACCCAAAAGTCGGGATAGTGTTTTTATAATCACCCTGTATATATATATATATATATATATATATATAATTGGTTTTGATTAAATAAGGATAATCATTAATAACAGTAAAAACATACACGAAATGCGTAACCACGACATGCGTGATTGAATTATTTTTAACTAGTTAAAGTTTATCGAATAAATCATTAGATAATTGAAAAAAATCTTTGATTTACACTTATGTAATAAAGAAGTAACATTTTATGTGTTTGTAGGGATAATTACTGGAACTACCGAACCAATTTTAAAAGAAGTGGTGGAAAACTGAAGGCATAAGTTTCTGTTCCAAACATAGGCTATATTTTATGTTGATGCCACTATCATTAAGTGCGTGGTGGACCGTTAAACTAGAAGCTTGCAATATGGCATGATGATCTAGTTTTAATATGCAAATGTGTGATAAAAATAGTCTCTAAAAAATTCAAAACTTCAATTGAAACTGAAATGAGCGTAAACGTTTCAAAATGCGATGTGATAATGAAGTTTAGTCAAAGTGCGGCTTAGTTGATAATTTTTGAATTATTCGTAACAGAATATTTTTTTTCAATAAAAATTGGCACACAAATAGCACTTGCCATATTCAACTATTGCGTGAGCAAAGTCACCGATTTTGCTGATAATTTATGTATATACAACCCTTGGCAAAAAGTTTCCGATCACTGTTATCAAGTTTATGAGTTTTGTATTTCGAAGCGTATACTTCGCGGTTCAAGAGCATAGGAACGTTTTGCAATATGCCAAATAAAAGAAAGAATGTTAAAATAGAAATAAAAATTGAATTCAATATTGCAATCATATAATTTATAATTATAATGCAGGCAAAAATGTTTCCTCATGAGAAAAAAATATCCGATCAAGATGGAAGTTAAAAAATAGCAATCGATCACTGCGGAAAAAAGTTTGAAATTTGCATATTGAAGATAGATTAGAGTGCCTGCGCATGCGTATGATATATGAATCTTATTTAAAAGAAGAAATCTTCCAGTTGCGAGATCAAAAGCAGCTCTGAAGTGCTGGAAAATGACTCGTGTGAAAAACCTGTTTCGCGATTTAAAAATCCGCATGATTTAATTATTAGAAGAAGTAAATTCACAATGGAAAGTGGCTGATTTATGAAATTGTGCTAAAAGTACAGTATGCGATATTAGGAAAAAAACATCAGTTGACTAATAGCGGAGAAAATTTACCTCGAAGTGGACGACCACGAATGTCAATACCTAGGAAGGAAAAGAAAACTTGTGAAAATATCGAAAAGAAAGCGACGAGCAACCTCAAAACAACTTGATTCCGAATGTTTCTAAATATAACGTAAAGGCATGTGACCGCAGTACGTAATCATCTAAATGTAGCAAGATTTAAATCTTGTAAAATTAAAACAAAATCTTACATGATAAAGAAGCATAGAAAAGAGCTCCTGCAATGGTGTAAAAAACATGTGCACTAGCCATTTGATACATGAAATAAAGTTATTTTTAGCAATGAATTTCGCATATCTATCGGTAAAAGTGATGAATGTGGAACATTTATTTGGAGGAGAGTTGGTGAAAAGTTCAATGATAGGTGTATCAATACGAAGACTAAATTTTCACCTGCATTTGCAGTTTGGAGTTGTATTACATCACAAGGCGTCGGCAAGTTGTGTATTGTGTTACGTACAGTAAACTTTAAAGTTTACATTGACATTTTAGTGGATATTTTTATTCCCAGCATCGATCAATAGTTCGGAAATCAAAATGACTTCTTATTTCAAGATGACAATTAGCTCCCCAAAGCACCAAATCAATGAAGAAATTTCTACAAAATGTAGGTAATATACCAATTCAAACCATGACGTGACCGCCCAATAGTCCGGATCTTAATCCCATCGAAAATATGTGAAATATATTAAAAAGAAAAATCGATTTTCGATGAATTACAAATGCCATAGAACTTACGTAAAGCTATAAGGGAATGCTGGGGTGAAGTTGCTCCCAATGAGTGTAAAAATCTTAATGAGTCCAGTCACTAACAATTTCGACTGTCATCCGAAATAAAGATGGATTTATGAAACATATAATTACAGTGATCGGTTATTTTTTTCCAAATCAAAGCATGATCAGATAATTTTTTCTTTGGTACCTAAATTTCAATCACAATTTTTCTGTTTATAAATTGATGAATGGTGATTTTTCTTTATTGCATATTGTTGTTCATTATATGTAACACAAATGTATTATCGCTAATAGTCGTTTCATTTTTATGCAGTGAGAATAAATAATCTTTTCTTACAAAAGATGGTAGTGTTGATGTAATGATCGGAAACTTTTTGCCAAGGGTTGTATATAAATGATTAGCAATACTAGCAATAAGATATACATACATTTTAGAAATCAATTTCAAAACGGTATAAATATGTTTTATGAGTGAATATGTTTTATGAGTGTAAATATGTTTTATGTTTGATTAATATTGTTTTATCCATATTGTATGCTGATAAATATTAAAGTTTGTTTTTAATTAATAACATTTTTACAGCTTAACTTAAAATCTTTCATATTTCAAAAACATTACCGTAATCACACTTCATCACGGTTGTTTTATTAAAATTATTTTCTTTTCACCGCAATCTTAATATGAAACATTACTCAAAGAAGTTTTCCTACATCATTATGTTTCCTCTTTGGGAAATAATACAATTTTCATCGTATTATTCTGAGACTTAAATCTTTGTTTTGAATTGTTTTTACTCTGTATTTGGCATAAAATGTACATCTTTATGTATTTTTAAAACATTATGTCGGATGAGTAGAAAATAAAACAATTTCATGTTATGAAATTTTACATAATGTGCGTAAATTTTTTTAAAACACTATTTGAAAGAAGATTACAGCCCTTTTTTCAAGGAACGTAAATAAACATTTTCGTTTTAAGTTTCACAGGCAACATTGCTTGAATCATTAATTTTTATAAGACCCAGTTCTCTGTCTGTTTTTGTAAATGACACGATTAGATAGATGTTATTCTGAGATTTAAATTAGTGTCTGGATTATTTTTTCGTTTTAAAATATTTTCATATGTTTTTTTAGCTACTTTATAAATATGAGGTAGAACCCGTCGAATTTCGACGAAAAAAAATATTTAAGGAGGGACTGTTTCATTGATTTATAATAAACCTACAACATTAGTTAAGTAAAAAATGCACTTTACATTGGTAAGTCTAACACTTAAACAAATGATATTTAACCTAAAGTTGACGAAATACTATTTCTATAAAACTCAGTTGTAGAAATTGTTAAAATTAAACTTTAATCCTACATGTAAATAAATATCAAAAAATGATAAAGATTCGTTATTATGATAAAGTTATCAATTAAGGATTTTATGCAAGCATTTCAAAATGAAAAAAAAAAAGCAAAATTCTTTCCACTTTAACTCTATTACAGAATTTTTCCCCCGTGAAATCTAAACTCGACATCATTTTCCCCATATCCAAATTTATATATGCATCTTTCATATCTTTATTGACCTTTTTAAAGAAATTGGTATTTTAATTTGATCGTTTTGATTCAAAACTTGAAATCTCTATGCTATTAACTGAAACAAATTCTAAACTATCTATATTCTCTTAAGTGTAAATGAAATTTTGTAAATGAAATTAAAGCCCATCGGGTTTTATAACAGAAGATAGACATAGCACGTATTAAATTACATTTTTTCATACTTTTAATGAGAAAATGGCAACTTAAAGATACAGTAATAATTTTCTTTCTTTTTCCCCTTTTCTTTTGATAGAAACGGCGTACTTCTGTTGCCACAATTAGAAAAAAGGTATTAAAAACTACAAAAAATTAATATTTCAAAATCAAATTAAGATACAGTTTTGAAATAAATTGCATATAAAAGTACATCCCCCCCCCTATACGACGGTGTAAAAATTGAAAGTATGCGATTTTAGAAGTTTAAAAATTTGCTATAGTAAAAATTGCAAACCCGAAATTTCATTTCAAATTTCAAAGTGTGCCATTCGCAAAATGACGTATGCGTTACGCACAGATACGTTTGGCCTTTATAATATAGAAATAAAAAGGAGAACAATTAACTATTTTTTTAAACTATATTCAAAAACAAAATAAAACAAAAGAAATATCTCTTGTTTTCATAATATATACGCTAAACAATTTTCTGTGTCACTACTATCTATTAAGAACCTTGGCCTTTAGTCACCAACGCTATTTACTAGACCACACTGCTATACAGTGCTGTCCGTCCAACTTTTTAATCAACGGAGGCGCACTATATCAAGAGGCAAACATTGAAGGGCGCTATTATTCGCCATAACCGTTTTGTAGCATTAAAAACTTCCTTATTACGCCCCAAAACGCTGAAAATTCACAAAATACAAAACCATAATTCAATATTTTTTTTAACCACAGAAAAATATAATTTTTAATCCTTTATTTGTTGCAGCACGAAGAAAATTTCTTAAATACATTATATGGCCAAAGGTGACCGGTCACTTGCGATTTTAGACATTTTGTTAAATATCTAGAAAAATACATCAGGAATTATCCTGAAACTCCAAGCGTGTGAACAAAGTAGTACGGGTCATATATTTCCGAGAAGATTTTTTCCCAAAACTCCATAGGAGACTGTCAACATCTTGAAAAAGAACTAATATCATACTAAAACATAGCTTGAAAATTCTGAAAGTGATAGTCGATGGAATAAGCTCAAAATTCGTTGTTCCTAAAATGGAGCAACAAAACGAGGGGTTGTATCCAAATACAATAGTACGTGCCATATTGTGCATTCTATATTGACACTAATGAATGGATATATGGATACAGTCCTTCATCTTTTTGCTTCATTTTGAGAATAACGGATTTTGAGCTTATTCTATTGACGACCATTTTCAAAATTTTCAAGCAATGTTTTTGAAACTTTCACAAAAGTTGCTCTATACATTTAGTTAACACAATATGCAAGTGGAATTTTGATAACCTTTACGCTTGTACAATGAAAAAGTAGTTAGTAAACATGCTCATTTTTTATACAATTTTTATTATTGTATGAACATTATATTGTATTTTTATTATTGAATGTATTGTTATAACAACCCTGCTTGTAACTTAAAAACATGCAAGAATATTTTTAACTTTTTACAAAAATCTCACGTATATATGTGCTGTTCATATGAAAAACACTGGACATGTTGTACAAAATTCATAAATTTGTAATAAACAGCAACAGATCATTTCGTGCATTTTAATTTACAGGGTGATTCCAAATATTATTATTTTCTTTGATTTTTTATTGGCCTCCTAATTGTCCTCCATCGATAAATATGAGGTCGAATATATTCTTTATAATCATGAAATTCCAGAAGAATCCGACAGTAAAACTTTTAAATATTAAACGAAATGCCAAAAATTGGAAAGTGTTCGGTCGTTAATGGCCATATAGATTATGTATAATATAAAAACTTTCGAACATTCATTTATGTTTTTCATTTTAAAATCGTATTTTTCATTTCAAGTTTAATAACATACAAACTGGAACAAAAATGAAATATTGCTTAACTAAAACAATTCCATAGAGTAGAGTTGTGTAAGCATTGTTTTAAAGTATTCCCCATGCGAGTTTAATACTTTTAAAATAAACAAGCTTTAAAAATTTCATTAACTTTCGACATTAAAAAGAAACAAGACCTCTTATACCTAAATTCACCCATTATGATTGCAGAGGTTTAAATGTTTAGAGTGATTTACTCACTACTATGCAACTGGAAGAAAATTTAAGACGATGCATAGTTACTTTTAAGTATTTAAAAGACGTCTTTCGCTTCTTTATTCAAAGTGCGTTTTTTGACTTAGATTACATTGCTTTATTACAAAATCCTCTTTAATAGAAAAACGCGGCGTTTTCCCTTTTTAATTACACAAAGGATAGTTCTTATTCAGATAGTGTCAGTGCAAGTAAACTGAATGTCAGTAAAAGTTAATCTCTTTACAGGGAACAGACATATTCATGCAAATTTTATGCAGTTTCAAGGTTATTTAACCTGAAACGAAATATAAAATGTTAAAATGAGAAAGAAAATGAAGAAATATTTCGTAATTTTATGTTAAAGATATATATATTTAAAAGTGTTGCATATTCTTTTTGGGGAATTTATAATTGTTAAAAAAGGAATTTTAAGATATTTGAATGCTTAGAAACTGCGAAAAATGATATTTAGTTAATTTTTTTCTTTACTAAATTCAGCTTTTGAATAAAAATGAGATAGTAAAATTTGTAAAATGAATAATTACTATAAGAAATTTAAATTCTTACCTTTTAAAGTTTCCGAGCAAAAACAGATGAAATAGTAAAATTTAACATAACCGAAACTCGGGTAACTTAACTCCTAAGTCTGTCTTTAGACCTCATCGAAAGCAGAATTTTCCATGTTTAGGTAGATTTAGTATAAAATACTAACTATTGCGTTCTCCCCCATTTCGAATTTTTGAAAAACTTTTGCAGATCTACACCGATTACACCCCCTACACCCCAAAACAACCACCAGTAAAAAAAAAAAAAAAAAAAAAAAAAAAAAAAAAAAAAAAAAAAAAAAAAATTAAGACGATGCATAGTTACTTTTAACTATTTAATAGACG